>FTPT01000274.1:0-19764 GCA_900156845.1 Coprinopsis strossmayeri | reverse complement strand
TCCCATTCCAATGCCGAACTGAGATTGACTTGGCGACACTCATCAATAATGTGTTTTATACTGCTCAACGGAAGCCGGGATCTGATGCAAGTACTGGAGGAGAGCAGAAAGCACTCTTGCTTTTCAATGAAGTCTTACCTGACCTCGCTTTCCCTGGTAATGAAGCCCTCACTGCGTGGTACAACTCACTCCGACCGGCCTTCCGCCAGCAGTATTTGGAAGCTGAGATGCGGGATCTAGTAGCACCCCAATATGGAGGTAAACTAGATGATCATAGCTATGTCCTTGATGCCTTCAAGGCTGCCTTGAATTCTTCGCAGTGGTCTCCCATGCGTCCTGCTATCGTGGATGCTGCAGGCAATCCTGTTGAGGTCTCGCTAACTGGTAGAAAAGGTAAAAAGAGACGTGTGGTTGCCCCGGACGATGATGATGACTATGTCCCTCCGAATACCAAGAAGCATAAAAGTAAAGAGGGAAGTAGAAATAGGTCCACTGCCACCAAGCCGTAGGCAAGTAGCTGATGGTGTCCATATACCCTTTCTATTCTGTGCAACTCCCCTTCTTGTTTTTTTATCTGGTTTTTGTTATCGCTGCTCTCGAATATGCTTACCTTTAGTTGTTATTATTTCGTTTGTGGTATACTTTGGTATAGTTTAATGTCATGGTTTTCTGTCTTTCTCCGCCCTCTTGGATCATTTCCCTGTTCGTCCATCTCTGTGACTACTTTGAATGGAAGTCCGAGCAGCTTCCGGATCTGTTTAAACCAAACGTCCGTCAAGATGCCGTGCGACGACACGATATCTTTCGCACAACGAGGAATCTAGGGTTTTCTGCTGGGACATCTGATGTCAATTTCGATTGTCGGTTGGCCGGTTTACGGGATCGCAAACATAGTATCTTTGGGCATAATTAATTCGAGATGTAACTGGCCGTTGTGTCGGTCCCTGGACATATGTAGACCGGCCTTCCCTGGTAATGAACGCGACGCGTTTGCATGTCGTGACCCGCACGTGCAGGGTCTCCCAAGGAGTCGACGGTCCATCGTCCAACTCCTCCACCAACCACAACCACAACTTCCTCAAACTTCCAACCACCAATGAACTCTCCAATAGGTGATCGGTGGTACAAGAGAAGGGGGAGAGGAGAGGGGTAGGGGATGGGAGCGTTTTTCAGCTCGAGCGACAAACCCCTGCCTCGACCTCCGCCTATATTTTGCGTAAACTCGCAAGCTTTCGCTACCCATCCGGTAGGTGTAGACGGGCACATGCTGGATCTCGATGTCTGGCCTCTCAGACTACGAACTGCGGCGCGGCTGCATGCACACTAACGCACCTCGTCGACGCCTGGGACTCGCCGCCATCCTCATCCACTCGTCGTTGACGGATGTACAGTCGTCCCTTGCACGGACACGTTGATACCTATGGAGCTGACGTCCATGGGTACGTACTAGTATGGGCACGATGCTCAGAGCCGAACCTGCGCGGCTGAGCCGACGTGGGATTATGCGCGATATGCTGCTCTATTTGGACAGGATTTGAATGACTTGGCTTAGGTCTTCGGTTGTCATCTGAGAACGCGGAGGCGCCTGACTCGGCGAACGAGCTTTTGCTGGCATTCTACATTAGAGATGTAGCGTTGCAAGGTTTAATGTATGAAAACGCGGTGAAGGGAAATGAATTAAGGAAAGCTAAATACTTACCGCGATCTGGGACCGATAGAATGGCGAACTTGACGCTATCGACGAGCAGCCTGTCGCCAAGAGGCGGGCAGTCTTCGAAAGCGGTTCTTCGGTTCTTCCAGCGTGTACTATGATATAACAGCATCAGCATAAGGGTCTACCGGGTGCCTCAATAGGATAAACAGCACATGTATACGAAACGAAACAAACGAGGTAGAAAGAAAAGAAAGAAAGTGGCTAGCGCATTGCTTACCTGGCCGAGTCGCGAAATCAAGACACTACCCCTCCTGCGCTCCTTGACCTTCTTGACAGTATTAGGTTCCGGCATGAACTCTTCGGGCGGCTCCGCCCTCCTCTGCTCTTCCTCCGCGCAACGTTCGGTCTCTTCCTCCACTTATTGGAAGAATTGCATAACAATAGTCTTAGCCAACTGTTCATATAGGAGATAGAAGAGAGAGACGTACGCTATCCAGCCATTCCTGCGCCAAGGGATAGTGATAAAGACATGTTACTCGGGGGACCAAGATAAACATCCAGCTTGGCTTCCAGACTCGGACGTGCCCCTTCAACTTCTACATTATCCACATCCATTCTATGACCCCCATTCAGTGTTTAAACTGCCCATTGTGCATATCAATTGACTTACAATTGGCAACAGAAAAACTGAGGAATTGATAAAAGACTCGGAGGCTTGAAACTTTGAAAGACCAATCAAAGGCTAGGGAGTAAGGACATGACACAAACTAAGTATACGCAAAAATCGTCTGTAGCTACCTCTCCGAATAAAGAGGAGGAAGATCAACAACTTCAGCATCCCTCAACCCACTATCTTCATGTCGATTAACGATTGCTGGGCTTGTTTCTCCCACCTCAGAGACAGACCCTTCATCCGGACCTTGATTCGAACTGGGATTTGCTCTAGTGTGGCCCGCCGAAACAGTATCCAAATTCAAATTAGTCGATACAGATGGCCGCTGCCGCTGTTTCTCAGAAACATGGGCATGTGGAGTAGGGGGAGGACTTGGAGATGGAGGCCGTGGCGCCCTCAATTTTATGAATGCGCCATTATTATTGATATTGTTATTTCCTTGGCCAGAAGAATTGAAGAATGCCATGGTCTGCCCTCCAGAGACCATAGTGTCGAAAGGTTCGACTTCATGATGAGATCTTGCAGTCGGAGAAAGTTCATCATGACCTCCCTCTGCTCCTAAACTTCGTCTCTTCCACTTCCTTTTCCAATATAGAAACACAAGGAAAGCAAGGGTGAGGACGAAGGCTACACTGCCTACCACCGCACCCACAATCGACGCAGGAGACATGCCATCGCGGCGGTTTGTCGAAGGGGAAGGCTTGTCGGGCCCGGGTGAGCTTAGAGGATCGGGAATATCGCTGGTAGTAGAGGGCGTCTCCGAGTCTGATGGTGAAGACCGAATATGAACAGTAGAAGGGTCCGGACTTCTCAGTAAAATGTCCCCATTCTCGACATAAACATCATCAAGCGCAAGAGGCGCCCCGGGTTCTTCGTACGTGACTCGAATATTATGTGGACCTATATCGAGAGTCTCTGTTTCGAACATGACCTGTCCCCGTCTATTCTTATCAGCACTTGGGGACAACCCAGGGATCGTGAAACTCTCTTTTGGTCCTCCGTCGATTGAGAAAGAGCCTGTAGAGTTCTTCGAATCGAAACCTTGCAGCGTCACTCCACTCCACCACAACCTCGACCCGGTAAAGTTGAGAGACAAACTCGCACCCCGTTCTTCCGTCCAAACGGTGGACTCCCAGTGCCTCCAGGACCCCTCTAACCGTATAGCCAGCTCGTCTGTCATTATTACCACGGTAGCATTCGGGTAGTTCTCCACGACAAGGTTTTCAAGCGGGTAGTATAGCGCTCTGTCTATCCAGAATGTGCGGCCAGAGGAGGTGATGTTGATGGTGACGGTGTGTACGCCGTCCCTGGGCCGGGGCGGGAGTGCATCACTGAGGTACCCGCAGAGATGCATAGAGTTTGCTTTGATCCCTGCCTTGACTCCAAGTTCTGACTTTGGGATTAGAGTGCCGTCGTAGTAGCAGTCCCAGCTTGGATCAGTTCCGCCTCCGGGTGTGCTACCAATATCCCAGGTTCCGGAGAAGTCTACATACGAGCCTATAGTACAATCAACAGTCAATGACAGTCATTGTCAATCATCTCTCTCGCCAATGGTTTGGGAGATGCGCATTAAGTGATTGTAGTATACACACCTTCGAAAGTGAACGACAAGCTCGCATTGTTTCGAACACCGTGTTGAGAGTATCGGTATGGGATTCCAGAAGCAGAGAACGGGTCTGGGAAGCTCTCGTTTGAGACGAACCAGCCGCTGCCGTGGTACGTGAACCCCGCGTCTTCGTCATCGACTATAATGTCTCGCCTGTCTTGTCCTGCCATTATGCTGAGCCCAGGCTATGCTAGGATAATCGACCGTTGCGGGTCTTGCTGGGACCTAGTCACTAGTGGCGACTCGTATTTTGAAGTGACAGAACCAGCCGGATTGCTGTCAAAGCCCCAGAAAAAGGTAGGCAGGTTCAGTCGGAGGCTCAGTGCTGGGGGGTATTCATTGAATACTGGCACCAAACTGCATATATATATATACATTATTTAGCAAGTTACCCATCGTTAACAGGGACATGACAGTTTGGTCACTGACTATATCATTCATTATTTGATGTATGGTAACGTCCAAGATTTTCAATCATGATTGTCCAAGGAGTTGATCCATCTCAAATGAGACGGGAAGTATTGTCCTGGCCGGTGGCAGCGCTGTCCAATTGTAGTATCTAAGCATAGGGAAAATATATCCCATCCTTCGTCTTTGCTCTATACAAACATCTTGTAAGTTTTGTGTACGACCACCCCTCGGATACGTTACTTACCTTAGTAGCGGCTCACCTTCAAGATGATGCCTTGCCATCAATCCGGTGAGGCCAAGACATAGATTCATTACAGGAAGAAAGACCTCGAAGCTCGAAAGATATTTGAGAGAGAGAGCCATCAGCGCACAATTACGACGCTGAGAACAGCATACCATGCATTTGGCCCGATAAGTAGCAAATCGATGCGATCGTGTGAGAGAATTTGGGACAATCAGAAGGGAGAAGTCGTGCGTGGTATACCACACGGAAGTGATAGTAGAGATCCACTAGAGAGTGACAGTTGGGAGGAAGGGTCTTTATTTGCTTTTTTAGAGTCTATCATGGTCGATGGTTAAGGCCGTGATTACGTAACATTATTTCTCTTTTTGTACTTGCTTGTCCTTCTGCCCCTATATGCGAGTATCAAAGGTTTCAGAAGATTTCTGACAGGAATACTTACATATTTGACTCCTGGATTGTCCCCCGTGCAAGGAAGCTAAAGCGAAGGTCTCGAAGTCGCGGGCTATGCGGCCCCTAGTCCTGAAAGGGAAGTGCAGTATCACAACCTTACCAGTGGTCTGTTCGGAGGAAAAGTCGAGGGAATATATATTACTCCGAGAAACCTGATAACCGTCGCTAGAAAGCTCTTTATATAGCATGCGAAATTGAGGGCGTACCCGAGGGAAGCACGCTAGAACCGCTGGAAGGAACTGTGTGAAAACAAAGTAGGCTATGGAGGATCGCACTCCTTAAGCAAAATTTGTGTGTAAAGCTGTAGCTTTAGAGTTGGACGAGACCATAGCCTGACTCTGCCAGTGTGCCCGCCAGTGGAGGTACACCCAGAGAGAACTCTGTCGCGATCGGTCCTTGGACATAGACCGGCCTTCCCCAGTTATCCTCGACCTCCGCCTAAACTTTTGCGTAGACTTGCGGGCCTTTGCTACCCATCGAGTAGGAATAGACGAGCACATGCACAGTGGTCTGTTACACGGGCACGCCAATACCTATAAGATTCTGCCACCAACTTATCGAGCTCCGAGCTTCAGGCTCTGTGCGACGTGCAGTCTCTTCCTCCACTCGGAAGAACTGCACAACAATAGTTTCCGCCAACTGTTCATATAGGAGATAGAAGAAGAGAGAGGTGTACGCATTCCAGGGGTTCAGGATATCCATTATCCAGCCATTGCTGCACCAGGTGATAGTGATAGGGATAGGGACACGTTACTCGGGCCCGGGGGACCAGGATAAGTATGCAGCCTGGCTTCTAGACGTGCCCCTTCAGCTCGACCCCCAGTCAGTGTTTAAGCTTTCCATCATGTACATTGATTTACAAAAGAAAGACTGAAGAATAATTGACAAAAGAGGCTCGAATTTTTGAAAGACCAATCAAGTTAATGGACCGCGACATGACACAAACTATGCACAAAGCTCAGCTATAGCTACCTCTCCGAATAAAGAGGGGGAACATCGACAACTTCAACATCCCTCAACCCACTATCTTCGTGTCGATTAACGATTGCCGCTCTCGTTTCTCCCACCTCAGAGACAGACCCTTCATCCGGGCCTCGATTCGAACTGGCACTTGCTCTATCGTGGCCCGTCGAAGCAGTATTCCGATTCCAATTTGAAGTAGCCGGTGCAGATGGACGCTGCCGCCGTTTTTCAGAAACATAGGTATGTGGAGTAGGGGGAGGAGTGGGAGATGGAGGCTGTGGCACCCTCGATTTTATGGATGCGCCATTATTATTGGTATTGTCTTGGCCAGAAGAGTCCAAGGATGCCATAGTCTGCCTGCCTCCAGAGATCATAGTATCGAAAGGTTCGACTTCATGACGAGATCTTGCAGTCGGAGAAAGTTCATCATGACCTCCCGCTCCTCCCAACCTTCGTCTGTTCAGCTTCCTTCTCCTATATAGAAACACAAGGAAGGTGAGGATGAGGACGAAGGCTACAGTGCCTACCGCCGCACCCGCAATCGACGCAGGAGACATGCCATCGCGGCGGTTTGTCGAAGGGGAAGGCTTGTCGGGCCCGGGTGAGCTCGGAGGATCCGAGTCGGGAATTTCGCTGATAGTAGAGGGCGTCTCCGAGTCTGATGGTGAAGACCGAATATGAACAGTAGAAGGGTCCGGACTTCTCTGTAAAATGTCCCCATTCTCGACGTAAACGGCATCAAGCGCAAGAGGCGCCCCAGGTTCTTCATACATGACTCGAATGTTATGCGGACCCATATCGAGAGTCTCAGTTTCGAACATGACTTGGTCCCACCTACTCTCATCAGCATTCGGTGGCAACCCAGGGATACTGAAACTCTCTTTTGGTCCTCCGTCAATGGAGAAAGTGCCCGTGGAGTTTTTTGAATCGAAACCTTGCAGCGTCATTCCAGTCCACCATAACCTCGACCCAGTAAAGTTTAGAGACAAACTCGCGCCCTGTTCTTCCGTCCAAACCGTGGTCTCCCAGTGCTTCCAGGACCCCTCTAACCGTACAGCCAGCTCTTCTGGCATTATCACGACGGTAGCGTTCGGGTGGTTCTCCACGACGAGGTTTCCAGGTGGGTAGTATAGCGCTCTGTCTATCCAGAATGTGCGACCAGAGGAGGTGATGTTGATGGTGATGGTGTGTGCACCGTCCCGCGAGAGTTCGTGAGGCCCGCAAAGAGGCATGGCGTTTGCTTTGATCCCTGCCTTGACTTCCAGTTCTGACCCTGGGATTAGCGTGCCGTCGTAGTAACAATCCCAGCTTGGATCAGTTCCGCCTCCGGGTGTGCTACCGATATCCCAGGTTCCGAAGAACTCTACATATGAGCCTACAGCACAATCAACAGTCAATAATAGTCGTCATCAATCATCTCTCTCGCACACACATACCTTCGAAAGTGAACGACAAGCTCGCATTGTTTCGAACACCGTGTTGAGAGTGTCGGTATGGGATTCCAGAAGCAGAGAACGAGTCTGGGAAGCTCTCGTTTGAGACGAACCAGCCGCTGCCGTGGTACGTGAACCCCGCGTCTTCGTCATCGACTATAATGTCTCGCCTGTCTTGTCCTGCCATTATGCTGAGCCCAGGCTATGCTAGGATAATCGAATGTTGCGGGTCTTTCTGGGACCTAGTCACTAGTGGCAACTCGAAATTTGAAGTGACAGAACTAGCCAGATTGCTGTCAAAGCCCCGGAAAAAGGTAGGCAGGTTCAGTCGGGGGCTCAGTGCTTGGCAGGGCTGGGGGTATTCATTGGACACTGGCACCAAACTGCGTATATATTTATTTAGCAAGTTACCAGGGACATGACAGTTTGGTCGCTGACTATCATTCATTATTTGATGTATGGTAACGTCCAAGATTTTCAATCATGATCGTCCAAGGAGTTGATCCATCTCGAATGAGACGGGAAGTATTGTCCCGGCCAGCGGCGGCAATGACCAATTGTAGTATATCTATGTATGGGGAAAGTATATCCCATCCTTCGTCTTTGCTCTGTACAAACATCTTGTAAGCTTGTACGACCGCCCCTTGGATACGTTACTTACCTTAGTACGTAGCAGCTCACCTCGACGATGCCTTACGATCAGTCCGGTGAAGCCAAGACATAGATTCATAACAGGAAGAGAGACCTCGAAGTTCGAAAGCTATTTGAGAGAAGGCCATCAGCGCACGATTACGACGCTGAGAACGGCATACCATGCATTTGGCCTAATAAGAAGCGAGCCGATGCGTATCGTGTGAGAGGATTTGCGACAATCAGAAGAGAGAAGTCGTGCGTGGTATAGCACACAGAAGTGATAGTAGAGAATGACAGTTGGGAGGAAGGGTCTTTGTCTGCTTCAATGTCCATCATGGTCGATGGTTAGACCAAGCAGCACAGGACAAGTCCTGAAAGGGAAGTGCAATATCAGCCTTACCAGCGGTCTATGGAGGAAAGGTCGAGGCAAAATATATTACCCCGAGAACCCTGATAATCGTCGCTATCCACTGTAAAGCCCTTAGAAAGCATGCGAAATTGAGGGTGCACACTGCACTCAGCTAGCTAGGATAAAAACGAATGTGTGATATAGATATGGAGGATCTGTCAGAATCTAAGGGCCGGGGACCAGAAGACAAAAGGGGCGATATACGCGAAGAGCTGACCGACGAAATAAGATGCTGACCGGAGACGTGGTGGCAGAAGGCACGATGCGACGGAACTAAAGCTACGTATTCATAGCCGGCCGGAGAGAACTCTGTCGGCCCGGTAATGAACGCGACGCGTTTGCTCATCGTGACCTGCACGTGCAGGGTCTCGACGGTCCATCGCACAATTGAACTCCACCAACCACCACCAACACAAACTCACGAAACACAAGGCAAACAATGAACTCTCCAGAACCACTCTCACCCTCGCCCTCAACTCCCTCCTCCAGCTCGCCCCCAAACGAAGAAATAAACTTCACAGGCGGCTCCTCAGCCGGCGCAGCACCAGCAGACGCCAAAGGGTTCATCAACTCCCTCACAAGCCACCTGTCCAACTTTACCGGGTCTTCTTCTTCGTCTTCGTCTAAACGGCGGTTGCCTGGCGGAGGGTCGTTTGCAGGGTCATCGCAGGGTTCGAATCCGAACAGAGATAGGGATCTCAGGACGAGGAGGAGAGATAATTCCGGGCGGTTGGGTGCGGCGGGTGAGTGGGCTGAGGGTGGCGGCGCTGCGGGGAAGGGTGGGGCTTTGGGCGGTGCTGTGGGTGGTAAGAGAGATAAAGACGAGCTGCTTGATACGTCGTTGGTTGAGGCTTTGAGGAAAGGTGTGTAGTCTTTTCCTTTTCGCTTTTGGTTTCGATTTGCTTCTGCATCTGCTTCTGCTTCTGCGATACGTTGTTCGATTCATAATACTAACCACCTGAATATTAAATCTCCAGAAATCGGGGATCCCTTCCTCGAGCCTACGGCCTAAAGCTTCAGATCTTCACACTCGATCAACAGTCCAACCAAATGATCGTCTCGTAGGAGACTGTACCATTTTTGATTTTTCTTTTGTAAGTCTCTCTCTAGCCTAGCATTGGATTGATGATGAACAAGGCTTCTTCTCTCAGGTACCTTCACTGGATTGTATTAATACAAGCATTTCATCTGGGAAATTTCACTTGCATGCCGTTCTTGGAACGATACCCGGGTTTGATTTGAATGTCTCTCCCTCCTATCCTCGTCGATCCTTCCGAATCTTTGTAGATGGTCCAATGATCTTATAATGGAGACGTTCCAGAGGCATCTGACAGCATCTGACCCTACCTATTAATCACCGCGATAGAGTAAGTAGATATGGGGGCCCAGCGGGCGCATGACGGAAGGTGGAGGTGCGGCTAGGCGGGGGATTGCTTTTTCCCCAGCGCGAATGAACTCTGTCCCGAACGTCATCTGTTGGAATGTTCCTTGGACCTTGGCATTGCCTTGGGGTCTCGCAATGGACCATGGTATAAGTATAACAATAGAACGATTTGGTTTGCAAATTTCAGGGATTCAATGCTATGAACAGACAGGATGCAGTTCAGACCAGGAAGTAGTAGAAATCGAACGACTCGGAAGTGAAGAGAATGGAGAGGAAAAAATGGACAGGAAGTAGGATGTTGCAGCAGCAAAAAATACCAGTGAAACAATGAAACAAACCGAACACCGAATACCGAAAGCAAGCAAGTCTATGAGGGGATGAATGCTCTATAATACAAAAATAATTCAAGTTTTTCAAATGAGAAAGTGAAACCTTGGATATGAAAGAAAAAAGAGATCATGGGCAGGGTAAGATGTTGTAAAATAGCGCGGTGGCGGAACGAAGGGGGAAGAGGAAGTCTGGGGCCGGGATAGATGGTGGGTGGTAGAAGGGTGTGGGTAGAGAGAGGGAGGGGGAACCTTTTTTTCAGAACTGCGCAGTCTGAGGCTCAGGAGCGACGAACTCCTGCTTCGACCTACGCCTAAACTTTTGCGTAAACCCGCGAGCTTTCGCCACCCATCCGGTAGGCGTAGACGGACGCATACTCGATCTCGACGTCTGGCCTCTCAGACTACGCGCTGCAGCCGCATGGACACTAGCGCGCCTCGACGGCGCCTGCGACTCGCCGCCGTTCTCATCCACGCTCGTCGTCGACGAATGTACAGTGGTCTCTTGCACGGACACGTCGATACCTATGAAGCTGACGTCCGTGGGCACGGGCACAACGCTGGCTGACCGTGCGCGGCTGAGCCGACGTGGGATTATACGGGATATGCTGCTCTGTTTGGATGGGATTTGCTGGATCTGGATGACTTGGCTCAAATCTTCGGTGTGTGCGTTGTCGTCTGAGAACGCGGAGGCGCCCGAGGCGAACGAGCTTTTGCTGGCGTTCTAGATGCGGTGTAAGTATATGTTAAGAAATAAATAGTAATGTGTATGAAAAGCTAAATGCTTACCGCGATCTGGGTCTGATAGAATGGCGAACTCGAAGCTATCGATGAGAAGCCTTTAGGCGAAGGCTGGGCAGTCTTCGAAAGCGATTCTTCCAGTGCATACTGTAATATAACAGTCAAAAGTCAGCACGGGTGTCTCAATAGAATAAAGAATAGCATGTGTATACGAAACGAAGCGAAGCGAAATGAATGAAACTAACGAGGTAGAGAGAAATGAAAGTGGCTAGCGCATTGCTTACCTGGCCGAGTCGCGAAATCGAGATACTACCCCTCCTGCGCTCCTTGACCTTCTTGACGGTACTAGCTTCCGACACGAACTTGTCGAGCTCCTCTGCCCTCCTCCGCTCTTCCTCCGCGCGACGTTCGGTCTCTTCCTCCACCTGCTGGAAGAACTGCACATAGCAATAGTGTCAGCCAACTATTCATATAAGAGATAAAAGAGATGAGACGTACACGTTCCAAGGGTTCAGGATATCCAGCCATTGCTGATAGGGATAGTGTGACACGTTACTCGGGGGACCAGAGATATTTCCAGACGAGGGGCAAGGTCTGTAGAAATATAGCCCCTGAAGCTGAAGAGTTGCAAATTCGAGTCCAAGACTCGTCCAAACACCAAGCAACCAAGCGAACAAACGAAGACGGGTGTGGTAAAAGACGAAGCAGCAACGCGGGAATATGTATGTTCAGGGGAAGGAAAATGCTGGGGCTTGTGTGCCGCCTGCCCAGTGCTCTCAGGCTCAAGCGGGCTGTAAACACATTCTCTCCGGCTTCCGGATCACACTTGGATCAAAGCCCCTTTCCTTCGAGAATTCCAATTTCCATCCAACTGAATTCTGATCTGATGGATTAACTAATATTGGTATGTAAATACATAGTAACCTGCAAATACTAATGAGCCCTTCCCTTGAACTTCCCCCATGTGGAGAAAGCGCGGAACTGAGTCTCAGTCTTGTTGAAATTCTATTAGGATTAGCTTGGCGGTAAGTCCAAGTAATAATTCAGTCAAGGTACCCGGAAAAAGTACATCCATACTCCTCTCTCTACATATATTTTTTCTTGTCTTGATAAAGTGTCTTTTGTCATGACCAGGCCGCAACCCCCGCTGCTGGGACCAGAACGGTGATAATTTAAGCCATCAGACGAAAGAACTGATGCTGTGAACCCAGGTTCAACGTTCCCTGATGCTCAACGTGGTCAGGGCCGCAATCTAGAACCTTATTCCTCTGTCGAATCAAACAAAAAAAACTCAAACTGGTACTCACGTACATACTTACTATATAAGTAATGTAGTGATGATCAACAGGATTGCTCAACCATGGCCAATGGAAGGATGGGAGATGGTTGAAAGAAGACGTACAAGGTTCTGTGCAAAAAGGCTAAATTTACGGAAACCTACTGCTTTCAAGCTACAATGGTAGGAAAACGAGAGTATCTCATCGTTACGGCCAAGTCGTCGTAAACATCGAGACGTTCGGAGATGCTGGCAGTCTCGCAATCAAGACAAGTACAGCATTTACTACCATACTGAGGCCTTAAGCCTCAGGGTACCAGTGATTAGTTACATATGTGTAAACGTAGTAGGGTCCAAAATACTCGAGTCCGCTCCATCGCATCGGAACTCAAACCAACCCGAACATCGAAAGCTAAATATAATAAAAAATGGTCATGAATCATGATCGTGATAGTTGGATTGTACGTATACTTGTACCTAAATGAATATGGAATAAATGCACTACTTGATAACAATGCAAAGCTCTATGTAGCCAACCAAGTACTCAATACACATTAATTATAATAAATAAAACAAACACACAACACAGGGAAAAAGAGGCCAATATGAGGGGTCCATCGAGATCCTGAACAACGAATGAACTTGGAAAACATCATCATCACATGCGTCATGAACTAGTGGGATCAGGTTTCTGACTAGAACTCGAATTCGAATTCGACCTCGAATGATCCTGTCGCATACTCGTAGGCGTCGTGGGTCGACTACCAAGCCCATCCATAGACACCAACTCCTTCACATGCTCACCCGGCGACGACAACAACTCCTCCGTAGGCGAGAGCGGCGCCACAACCGTACTCGCACTCGCAGTAGACCCAGCAGTACCCGGCCTCTTCCTCTTGCTCTTCCCCAACGTAAACACCCTCCTAAACGTGCCTTTGCCTTTATGTCCATGGCCATGGCCAGGACTTTCAGCCGGCAACACACTCTGGCTCCCAAACCGCCTCTCCGAAATATTCGTCTGGATCCGCTGGATCTGGATACCCCCCTCCTCCGTCGCGAAATCAAAGCCTCGGTCCACAGAGACAAGGCCCGTCGCCATATCCGTCCGACTCGCTGCCCGAAGGTCCATCGACGGCCGGACGGGGTACCTCGACGACGCGCGAGACGGGTATCGCACAAGCTCAGCCTCTACACTGTTCTTGAGGGCCACAAGCTCGGATTCCTGTCGCCCAGAATATAGCTTCCAATCTTGATGTGGGTTTCGCGATTGGGCCGTTAATAAAACTTCGAGATCTCCAGGCGCGAACGAGAACTCCCACGCTTTCGCCAAATATCGGGGCAGAAGCGACAACAGGATCGTGATTGGGAGACACAACCAGAAGTACGCCGAGGTGAAGAGAACGTCGACGCTGCCATAGAGCGCTGTCACTGCATAGCTGGGAGATACCACGGAGTAGACGATCTGGTTCGTAGGGCGTCAGGAGGTATATTACGGATGACGATGCAAAGTCGACTCACTGTAAATATCCAAACAATGACTGTCCCAATCATCACGGCGAACACGAGCCACCATGTCCAAGCAGTAGCGCTCATACCCACATAGAAATTGGCAACCATCACATTGACAATCGCCATCGTCTGTATAAATCCAGTCAGTCAACAACCACATCCACCGAAAACACCAGTCAAAAAGACATACGGTAGAAAACTCGACTTGTCGAATATCGTATCCATCTTCTCGTGCCGTGTTCGAAGTACTGTACGTGAAATGGATGAAGAAATAGATGATCACGGACTAAAAACACGGATCAGACGTGCAGGGTCGAACAAAGAACCTCTACTTACTTGAAGGATTCCATCAAACATATACACGGAGAATGACCGCAGATTAAACCAATGACCTTTTCGGCCGTAATGGTACAGTTCCGGTACGTCCATCAAGATATGATAATCTGAATATAACCAACATGAGCATCAGACTCATAGCTTGAAAACGCGATCAAACCTACCCATGATCCTGTCAAACAACCCAATCCCAACAACCGGCGCAATAGTCCATATCGAATTCCAGAAGAGGACATAAATATAATCGTACGCACTAGAAACAACGCCAGTCAGCAATCCAGAACCAGAAAGATATATCCAACAGGACTAGAAGAGATATCAAGTCAAATGGAAGACCCACAAAGCCGCGCTCCAACCACAATAAATCTGGAACCAAAACTTGACGCCCACAGCGATGATATTCTTGTAAAAGAAGTTCAGAATCCTTGTGAGAAACCACATACCATCAGAACAAACAAATCCCAAATTTAAAAAGCATAACTGATGGCTCACATGGTTCCATTCCGAGCGTACGACCAATGCCCATGAACGAGCAAAAGCTTCTTCAAGAATCTAAACTGAGCAATGGCATAATCGGACGAGTTGACCGCTTGTACACCTTCCTCTCCCGAGATACCAACACCAACATCAGCAGCCTATACGCACACAATATCAGAACTGGGTCCCCCGCAAACGTTGGCAAGCCATACCTGGATCATGCTAACATCATTGGCACCATCCCCAATCGCCAACGTCATCGCGCCAAGACCGTCCTTGACAAGCTTGACAATCAGGGCCTTCTGAAGCGGGGAGACACGACAACAGATAACACCCTCGCAGAGCTGCGAAAGTTTAAGCAACATCGCCTTGTTATCTTCCGTCGCAAAAGCCTGTACACGCATCCTCTATTCAACGAGGGGATCAAGAAAGAGGGAGGGGAGATGCATACCTCAAGCAATGCAGAACCATCAGCTACTAGCACAAATCCACCCGGGCGATCCCCGTTTTCAGGTCCGACGATGGACGATATACCCGTATCCATCCGTCGAAGAGGTACGATAGTCCGATCCGAACTGTCCAATCTCGACAGAGACCTCTTCAACTCCGGTAGAGGCTCCACTCCCTGCACTTCAGGGAAGAACTGCTCAAACGCGAACGCCATCTGTTCATACACAGGACGCCTATGACCTCCTCGGAGAATGATAATGTTCGAGTCGGCGTTGACTAGATTCGTACTGCGTCCGATGGCTAGAGGTCGTAGTCATGGTCAGCGTCGAAGATGGATGCAGAATGCATAGATGACTCACCGATGGCAGTTTCCATCTTATCACCTGTCGCAACCCAGATCTTGATACCAGCCCTCTTGAGGTCAGCAATGGTCTCTGGAACACCATCTTGAAGACGGTCTTCGATAGCTGTAGCACCCAAAAGCCGAAGATCGCGTTCAAGTTCATCGCACACCTCCTCAATCCGGGCTTCACGATTCTCCATCGAAACGGTCGCCTGGTGGTACCGCTCGCTCCATGACTGATATTCCTCCTCTAAAGCACCGTTAACCATTGCAACAAGCCAAAGGGACAAAAGGACAACGTACCAGGGACAACCTTGTAAGCCAAAGTCAGGGTCCTCAGCCCACTATTCGCAAATTCACTCAAATGGTTCTCCGTCTCCTCCTTCAATTCATCCTTCCCAGCCCTCAACCGATCAAAGATAACATTGTCCGCACCCTTGACCAACAAAAGAGGCCTCTGATCCTCCCCATCCAGCTTCCTCACCACCACACTCATCCTCTTCCGCGCACTCGTGAACTCCAAGATATTCAACAACTCATACCGCTCGATCTCCGGCGAGGCAGGCGTCTTGAGATGCAGCGTCTCCCGATCCCGTCCCATAAACTTATACCCGATATCAGCTGCGGCTTGTACGAGGGCGGTTTCGTCTGGTGATTGTGCCTTGTACGAGATCTTGCCAGTGGTGGGGTCCACAGCGGCCAAAACAGTATGGCACAACCCAAGCACGGTGAAGAACCCATTAAGGTTGCGCGCATGAGACGCGTTGGGCGAGTTCTCTCCCGCAGCAATCGCAGATTCGATGTCGTATTGCAGCTGGTAGTCGTAGAACTTGTCCGGATCGTGGCCCTCAGATCTCGACGAGCTGGCACGGCTGAACGAGGACGAAGACTTGTTGCTGTTGGTTTCTAGGGGTATGATTTCGATTTGAGATCCGCTTGCGACCAGGTCGACGCGTTGAGGTGGGGACCGCTTCTCGTCATCAAGCCGTTCTTCGAACAGACTCGTGCGTTTCAGCTTTTCCCTCGAATCCGAGCCTCCGTCGTCGTCGCCCTGCGAGTCCGCATCGCCTCTATATGCGACACCTCCAATCGAGCATTGCCGGAATATCATTTGGTTCTGATAGCAAGTGGCGTATAATTAAATAAATTAAAAGGCTATACTTGAAAGGGAAGGAACAGCCATACCTGAGTAAGAGTTCCCGTTTTGTCGGAAAAGATGTACTCGATTTGGCCAAGGTCATCTGAAAGATTCCAGCTTCTAGCGATAGTGGCTTGGTTCGTCTTGCGGTACCAGATATCATAGTCGAAATAGATGAATGCTGCTTGCAGTGTTCGAACGACTTCGATAGAGATGTATAGCGAGATAGGTACAATGTCTTGGAAACTAGGGAGAAACTAGTTAGCATACATCAGACCGGAGCGGAGGAAATGACACTTTACGTTAGGAGACCAAACGCCCAAGTGATGAGACCGTTGATTTTGGGATTGTTATCAGGCAGCGTCGAGCCGAATAACCAAGGCGCGCCCAAGGGATAATAGTGTTGTTGTAATAGGGAGTCAGTAATGCCGCAAATGACGGCCAGTATAACCAAGATCGCGAGGTTGATGAGTCTAATTGTGGTAACGAGAGAATGTCAGATTCAACTCGAAACCCGGCAACAGCGACACGTACACTTGCGGATTCATTTGCCGCTCGACCTTGCTACGCTTACTCGGCGTCCCTCCAGAATTGAGCATGATTTTGGTGTCCACTCCGGTGAACAGGACGATACCAATTACCCAATTAGTGTTCCTGAGCACCGTTCCCCGCAGTAGCACCATGCTTGCGTCCACAGAGGATTCCTTCCCTCGGACGTCCACGACGGCATTGAGCCTATACATGTCCGTGTCTGGTCTGTCGCATCGGACCTGGAATGAGTTCTCGGGGTCGAGACATACGCTCGAGTTGTTGAATTCGGTAAGGGTGGGGATAGCCTGGCGCGATTTGAGATTGGTCTCGCCGTCGAGGTTCTTGGTTTCCACAAAGGCGACGTTGTCTTCTTCAGAGGTCGAGCAGATAAGGATGTCGGCGGGGATAGCTTCGTTGTCGTGGACCTTCACAAAGTCTCCAACCTTGAGATCTTCCCAGTTGATTTCTTGCCAAATCGTTGGATCGTCGTCGGACAACGGCTTGACTGGACTGTGTTTGTCCCCTCGCCGGGTGGGCATTATCCGTCGCATGAAGGTTTTGCTCTTCTCTTTCATAGGATTCGGGTTAATCGTGTGAGACAAGACCCTAGTCTTGCTGTAGTTAACCTTCTGGTCCGCTTCGTGTCGTTTGAAGTCTTCGTAGCCATCCTTCAAGGCTGTCACGGCGACGATAAAGACCAGCGGTAAGATGACCACGCCCGGCGCGACTGTCGTGAATAAGGTGAAGAACTGCAAGATGCATAGCGCCAAAAAGTAGCTGCAACGGGGCAATTAAAAGCCAAACCAGACGAATAGACAAGCACTTACATGTTCGCAATCCGCCTGAACTGCTCGAATAAATTCCGGGGTACAAAGGTGATTAGGGTATACTTTGAGGTTATTACTTGATTAGAGTTGAAGAGAAACTCTTTCAGCACCCTTCCCTTGGGACCATAGTGGTCACTGGGGAGTTCCTGGTGGATGAACACGGTCCTGGCGGGTCCTGGCTCTGGTTTCTGGGAGAAGAGGTTTTCGACGCTGAACGCAGAGATTCTCGACCGCCACTGTGCGAAAGAGATCGCTAGCGGTGATTTTTTGTTGTTCGACATGCCATATGCTGCTGCATGGAAGGAGGAGAGAAAACAGTCAATTCACCATGCTCATATTCCGGAAAGGCAGGGTTAAAGATCTTGACTAATTCCGACGATGATTCAGCACTGTTGATGTCAGCGGTATTTTGGGCCGGCAAATGACAATATTGGGAGAAACTGGAGCTGATGAATTGAGAATTGGGCTGTCTGATTGGTTCTGCTCGCAGATGAAACTCCATTTTTATATCGCTTGGAAGAGGTAGCCAGCCCAGAAGCCATAGGTAGACGTCGATGACCCAAGTCGTCGCTGCTAAAACGTCCGGCGACAACCTACATAATCAATAATTTGATTGCGACGACGTGTCTATTACACGAGTCCGCATATATAGGTTCCGCATTGACTGAGAGTCGTGACAGCATAGGACAGCATGGAGTCCATTGCTTGCCAATGGTTCAGGTTGCGTGGACTTCCGGCAAACGCTGAACGGAACGGGCGGGGAGATGACGGTATAGCACCGGACTGGCGCGCAGACTCGCGCAGAATGGTAGCTAGCCTGCAGCCGAATCGGATTTCTGATATTCCTTCTGGCCCCGCGTCCGCTTCCTAGTAGCAGTCTCATGCTCACATTTTACTGCTGACGGCCGTCTTGTTCGCAGCGGGAGAGATATGAAGGGGTCATTCCTGCAATAGGCATGGTTCTGGAAAAATAGAGCTGATACATGTTTCGAAGCTCTACTCCGGCGACGACTATAATACATCTAAGATAAAAGTGATAAAGATAAGTACTAGTAGATCGTTGGACGTTCCGATGCTTAGGTTGCCCAACGGAAGCCGAAAATCTTCGATTCTAACAGATACAAATAACTCGGAATTTGAAGTTCGGACATCAACTCGGTCAAATTAAGCGCCCAAAGGTCTCAACTGTCCTGACGGACCCTCGCGCGGCAGAGGCTGGAGGAGTATCGGGGAACTCGTTTGAATTAAAGACCTAGCGAGCTCTTGCTGCGCTTGTTGTAGAAGGTGAAGGACAAGTCGATTGGACAGGACGGTGTGCAATATAGCTTGTGGTCTTTAGCATGTATAAATTCCATTAGTCCTTAGCTCTAAAAGGACAAATGCAGGTACTTGCAGTGACAGGTAGTGAATATATTGACCCTGTGCAAAGGTCCGCCGGTCAGCCTATGATGGGGCACGATTATTTGGTTAAATATACCTTGGCACTCACTCCCATTGCCAACTTTGATACTACGTTGACTATTGCCATTGCTAAGGATTTATCAATATCTTTAGTACCGTTTAAGCACGCTACAGAAGATACTCACCGGTCAATGCGACATAATAATAAGTTCCATCTCTAGCGAACGTTCGGGATACCCGGCTCTGAGATGACTTCATTCCATAATAGATGCAAAGACTCATTATAACTTGGCCATCCCAGAAAAGAATATCAGAGAGGAATACACGAGTTTCTAAGCGGTTACTCACATATCTGCTCCACAAGAATAATAATAACGGGAAGTACACCAAAGAATCCGAATTTATCGCGTAAAGGAAACAAGAGACATTTAGCCGTCTGGTTGGGAGTGATACCGACTGGCCAAATAGTCAGTACCCCGAGAGCCATGCAACAGTATGATTCAGACATTGAACGTTACGAACGAACCCGATGTAGCCGGTCAGCATAGC